>CM054184.1:32142700-32157700 GCA_028829895.1 Sinotaia quadrata
TAAATTAAAGTTGCTAATATAACCACAGGAGATTATACAAAGAATAATAGTTGCCAAGGTAACCATTCGAGATTATACAAAAAAATACAATATTTGGTAATGAACGTATAATTTCTGTCTAATTTCTGTAACGGTTATATTTTGTCAGCCGTCGCCTGAATTTCTTGCTCATATGTTTATCTGACTTAACCGCTCACGGGATTAATGAAAACATTGCATTTACCATGTACATAGTGACACAAACACACCTCACGCACACAATGTATACAGGCAATCCCCCCCTCCCCCCGCACACACTGAACCACATTTATAAATTACTTACCTACTGACACACACACAATCCGCACACATCAGCATGTATACTTACCCACACATTCCAGCACACCCTAGTTGTAGTGCAATAGTAGAAAACCTTGTTAATTACAGAGACGTATACTTACCCACACATTCCAGCACACCCTAGTTGTAGTGCAATAGTAGAAAACCTTGTTAATTACAGAGACGTATACTTACCCACACATTCCAGCACACCCTAGTTGTAGTGCAATAGTAGAAAACCTTGTTAATTACAGAGACGCAAATAGAAATCAAAATTAACAAGTAAACGAATGAAATTTAAAAGGTAAAAAGATTTAACCGAAAAAAAAGATAATTGCTATGAATTCTTTTTTTTTTTTTTTTTAGATTCCACCAGTGTCTGTTAGTCTGTTTGCCTGGACTGCCTGTCTGTCTCACTCTCATCTCTCTCTCTCTAATACACGTACGCACACATATACATTCACTCCACACACATTCACTCTCTCTCTCTCTCTCACAAGCACACATGCACACACAGATCTTTCTCTCTGTGTCTCTTTCGTCACCTAAGCCTTTCTGTAAATCAAGCTATTTTTGTTTTTTGGCTGCTCGGTCTGCGAAAGCGATCACTTGATAAACGACCCAAGCAATGGTTCCACTTCTCAGGAATATGTTATGGACAGCTGGAAGGGTGAGAGAGGTGGGAATAGAGGGGGTCTGCCTGCATAGAGAGTGGGGCACGTGCACCCATGCAATCAACCCATCAGCTTGCATGCGTATTGCACAGCATGCAGCGGGGCCGAAAATAGCACAAAAATCGGCTATAATTAGCTGTGCAGCGCCTACCTGGGGCGGACGCCACGTAATCAGGAGCTGACATGTCTTGTCGAAGATTCAGTACATGTCTGGTAGTAAATTAAAACTTGCTTTTGTTTTTCTTTTGGTTTTTCGCGAGATGTATCATTCCTATTTGTTACGCATGCACGCACACACGCACATATACACACACTCTCACTCTTACACACACTCACTATACAACCACACTCACACATGATTCAGAGATATATATATACACACACACTCACCCTACAAACAAACACTGATACACACATTCATATCTTCATATTATCGCGCATATATATTATACATTCGCAAAAAAAAAATATACAAAAAAAATCACCTGCATTACAAATGTATCTATATATACATGCACACATGCACATATTAAAATATTATTTTAACAAAATGAGACCCATAAAATGTCCTACTAAGGAAAAATTGTAGAAGTTGACAATTAAAATTTAAAAGAGGAACTTTAACAGTAAATTGTTTAGAGCTGAACGCGATTTTAAAGTATATAATATATATTTTACCAAGTGTATACCAGCTTCTATCTTAAACATATAAACAAACTCTATTCCTTGCTTATAAATTATGTATGTATGAAAGGCTCTTGTGGTCTTGTTTTCTTTTTTGTGCATAGGACCTTATTTGTAGCAGTAATGTGTGAATGTATGTGTGTATGTGTGTTACATAAGTGTTTATGTTTTATATGTATGCTTGTTTGCTTTGGAGGATTTCCTAGAAGATAAAACACAATGCCTCAACATCATCTTGTTGACTTTATTTAGGTCTCATATTTGCTTCCAACTGTTGTTTATTTTGCATACAGGCGCAAGCAGCAAAATAGAGAGAGAGAGAGAGAGAGAGAGAGAGAGAGAGTAGAGGGAGACACAAAGTCAGTTGGAATACCAATAAATTAGTGTTTAAGCATCACATGGCCGAAATTCTCGATGAAAACCTGAATAGAAAACCGGCCGTTAATGACATGGCTAAGGTGTATAGCACACCATCCTGGAATCCATTTTATCACCAAACAAACGGTTGTACTTGTAAGAGAGAAGGAAATCTTATTGTGGTAAGAATTGGGAATGGCGACAGTTTTACTTGGTGTTCAAAATTTATTCAATAATTTTTGTACCAGATTCTTCTTAATTGAATTTCTTGTTGCATTTAAAGTGTTAACTGTATCTTGTGTTGACTGCAATATGGACGAATGCCGATTCACTAATTTGCTGTAACGCAGTAACTTACTACTAGTCAATTTTTTGACAGTGCTGAGTTACTGAAAGAATCATTCGGAATGTCTGGGAACATTAATTGTAAAAGTAAATTGTAGAATGTGAAAACACGAGACTCAAGCACACTGTAACCTACTTATTAATAGCACGAGACTCAAGCACACTGTAACCTACTTATTAATAGCACGAGACTCAAGCACACTGTAACCTACTTATTAATAGCACGAGACTCAAGCACACTGTAACCCACTTATTAATAGCACGAGACTCAAGCACACTGTAACCCACTTATTAATAGCACGAGACTCAAGCACACTGTAACCCACTTATTAATAGCACGAGACTCAAGCACACTGTAACCTACTTATTAATAGCACGTAATAAAACGCTATCCTATCAATCACCAGAGAGGGTGACGAGATTGTTATGCTTACTGCAAATAGCACAAGTGCACTTTGACTTTAGGAAGTGAACCATTTCTCAGAGTCAAGCACAGAGCTAGAATTGCATGTAAAATCAGTTTGAAACAGAGTTAGAGGTACGCTCAAGACCGGTTAAATGCAGAACTAGTTAGAAGCAAATTTAGAGGTACACTCATTAACAATGTCAGACACAGGGTCATTATTATTAATATAGTTCTCTTGTAGAGGGTGGCCATGATTGAATGAGGTGTACCAGCCAGTATACAGGATTAAGAGAACAAGAAAACATACCTAGACCATACTGGGGTATACAGAAAGAACAACACTGAGACAGTGTGGAGGTGTAGAGAAGGAACACTGAAGTTGAGGAGAAGTATAGAGAAGAAAAGAACACTGAGTCAGTGTGGAGATAACAAAAAAAGCACTTCGACAGTTTACTCTAACGATATACACCCCCCCCCCCTTCGGACCATTTCAGTCGTAAGGGTTCCAGTTTTTATTAAAAAAATAAATAGTTTCATAGCAGTGATGTCCAATTATTGCAGTAGTGGCGGCCGCTAGAAAATGTTTCGATATGCAAATTTTACCCATTAATGTCTGGACTATTTGACATCAACACCTATCTATGACTGTTGACACCTATTACTTTCATCAATAGATTTTACTCATTAATGTCTGGACTATTTGACATCAACACCTATCTACGACTGTTGACACCTATTACTTTCATCAATAGATTTTACTCATCAATGTCTCGATTGTCTGACATCAATCAATCTCTTCGATACTTGATACCTTTTAACCGCATCAATAGACTTTACCCATTGTCTCGATTATTTGACGTCAGCAACTCTCTTCCACACCTGACACCTATTATTCTCATCAACAGATTCTACCCATTAATGTCTCGACTATTTGACATCAACATTTTTCGATAGCTGACATCTATTACTCTCACAGTAGTTTAGACCTCTCTCGAATACTGGACACTAACATTTTCTTCAATAGTTATTGAAAGGCACCGCCTGCATTCTCTAGAAACAGTCCTAACGGCTTTCTTGAATTGCTAATACCTTAAAGTTTCTACAGCAACCTTTCTTAACATTTTTACTCTGGAGGAACCCTTGAAATATTTTTTAGATCTCAGGGAACGCCTACGTAACAATTATGAAATCCCGGTTGAGAAACTCTGCTGTATAGTAAATGATATCAGCTAACATATTACTTGTTGACTCAGTGTGCTCCATTTTAACCTCTTTAACTACTGACACTCACTGTGCTTTATTTTAACCTCTTTAATTATTTGACTCACACTGTATTTCGTTTTAACCCTTTAGCTCTTGATTGACACTGTGCACCACTTTAATCTTTTTGAACTGTTGATTCTCTCCATTTAGCCTCTAACTGGTGATTCAGATTGAGTTTCACTTTAATCTCTTTAACTGTTGATACACACTGTGCACCATTTTAACCTCTTTAACTGTTGACTCCGAGTGTGTTCCATTTACTTACACGAACTTACCTCCCCAGTAGATACACCAACTACTCTCTTCATGGTGTGACTCCATCTACTCTCTTCATAGCATGCCTTCAACTACTTTCTTCTTAGTATGACTCCAACTACTTTATTACTACTCTCTTCATGGTATGACTCAAACTAATCTCTTACTACTTATGGTATGACTCCAACTACTTAATTACTACTCTCTTCATGGTATGACTCAAACTAATCTCTTTCTACTTATGGTATGACTCCAACTACTCTCTTCATAGCATGACTCTAGCTACTCTCTTCATGATACGGCACCAGCAACTCTTTTTGATATGACTCTCTTTATACGTATCATCCACTTCCCTCTCAAAATGATGACACCTAATTATATTCCTCAAACATTTAATTACATTGTGCAATATAACAGATATTGGAGACTGTCATTAAATGTAATTTCTTACATTACTTACTGCTATCTTTGATGGCGACACCTATAACAATCTCCAAAATTTGTCTTCTACTAACAGAAATAAGATCACACCTATTATAGTGTCTAGTTTCTGTCATCTAATACACTTTCGAAGACCACACCTATTACAATCTCCAAAATTTGTCTTCTACTAACAGAAATAAGATCACACCTATTATAGTGTCTAGTTTCTGTCATCTAATACACTTTCGAACAGACCACACCTATTACAATCTCTAATAAGTGGCATCTAATCACCTCTCTCCCCCCCCCCACAAAAAAAAATAAGCGCATCTAATCACCTCTCCCCCCCAAAAAAAAAAATAAAAATAAGCGCATCTAATCACCTCTCCCCACAAACCTCCAAAAAAAAGTGCATCTAATATATCACCTCTCCAAAAAATTACACCTTTTCATTTTCCAGTATCTGTGATACACACATTGCATACTCTATGTCATCTACAACCTTCTCATACAAATCATACCTAATATCATCTACAAATATATGTTGCCTATCACAATTGCATAGGTGACATAATTCCGTTCCCCTATATCTATCATTTATTATTTAGTCGGATCACTCCTAAAATGTTCCAATGACCGCAACCTTCTGCCATCTTAACAGTTTAAACATAATTATATTTATTTTTTAAATTTCTTTCACCTTGAAGCACTCTCTATTCTTCTGACCCTAGTGTTGATCCCGATGGCTGCGCTAGGCAATATAGATTCTCACTCTCTCATTCTGTAAACATGAATGTGTATAATATACTCATTCTAAAGTACAATTTTGACAGGAATGTACAAAGATACTCATTCTAACCTACAATGTTGACCTAAATGCAGCCAATGATTCTTATTCTAACGTACGATTTTTTCATTATGTGGCCAATGATACTAATTCTAACGTACAATGTTGACATGAATTTAGCCAATGGCAGATACAGCTGACATCATTTGAGGTTCTCCTCAATACAATAATAAGGATAAATGATACAGGCTGTTCTCTCCAACAGCAAACCTGCGAAGATGATGTATTCTCCCACACACCCTCCACCCGGCCCTCCCGCGTGTAAAGCCAACAGACATCCTGCTATACAATAGGCTTGATGCATGCATTGTCCTAATGAACGCAGCACAACTCGACTTTGAGAGTGTGTGACCTGCACTTAAAGCAATAATTCTGTAAGTCAGACAGGTGCTCCAGGGTGGGAGGTGGAGTGGTGGCCTCATTTCCGCCTTGCTGAAAGTTTAGGGAAGACTGTTAACTCCCAAATCAACCATGGTGATGCCTATGTTCGTCGTTTCGCAATAACACCGTTGTTTTTTTTTCTTTCTAACATTTTTTTCTTTTTGCTTAACGACAACTTTCTCGTGCTCTTTCTTTCGAATGGAAACACAGCAAACTGGCAGTTGTGGAAAACGTTTTACAAATGTCGGTGTACAGGCAGAGCTACGGTCACAGTTAGTTAATTTTGCCACACTACGGTGACCAGCTTAAGAAAGTCGGCAAGGTGAAATAAAACGATCTTCACCAGTGGGAAATGAAGTTAGATGTTCACTTAAAAATGAAAGACAATCATCTATAGGGGATAAGATGACCATCTATAGGGGATAAGATGACCATCTATAGGGGATAAGATGACCGTCTATAGGGGATAAGATGACCATCTATAGGGGATAAGATGACCGTCTATAGGGGATAAGATGACCGTCTATAGGGGATAAGATGACCGTCTAAAGAGAGATTGATCGAGGAAAACAAAATTACATGACCACCGACCAAAGAAAGAAGATGATTGACTAGATTACAAGATTAACAAAGAATCAACAGGTATGATTAAGATAATGGATGGTTAATGAAGAGACAAGAAGACCAACAAAAGAGACAAACTGAGCAACTAAACAGACAAACTGAGCAACTAAAGAGATAAACCAAGCAACTAAACAGACAAACTAAGCAACTAAAGAGATAAACCAAGCAACTAAACAGACAAACTAAGCAACTAAAGAGATAAACCAAGCAACTAAACAGACAAACTAAGCAACTAAAGAGATAAACCAAGCAACTAAACAGACAAACTAAGCAACTAAAGAGATAAACCAAGCAACTAAACAGACAAACTAAGCAACTAAAGAGATAAACCAAGCAACTAAAGAGATAAACCAAGCAACTAAAGAGATAAACCAAGCAACTAAACAGACAAACTAAGCAACTAAAGAGATAAACCAAGCAACTAAAGAGACAAACTAAGCAACACGGCTCCACTCCCGACGTAACTCAATAACGTTTCAATGTTGAGAAGAAAAACAAAGATGGCAATGCCTGACCGTAGTGTCGGGATTCCCAGCCATTGTGAAAACAACCAGGAATGTTGGTTGAGACTTGGCACCGTTTTGCAGTGTAGATATGTGAAGATAGAAGCTGCCAAAGTCTTATTGCACATAATTGCATTTACTTGCTGACTTCAGTGAGGACTCTCCTCAAGCACTTTATTAATTTTAGTAGTGACTAAAATTTAACAGTCGTCTAGACATACAGGGAAAATGTTACATTCAGGTACGACCAGAGGTGCTACAAATACACGGAATATGTTACATTCAGGTACACCAGAGGTGGTAGAAATGCACGGAATATTTTGCATTCCGATACTCCAAAGCTGCTAGAAATACACGGAATATTTTGCATTCCGATACTCCAAAGCTGCTAGAAATACACGGAATATTTTGCATTCCGATACACTAGAGCTGCTAGAAATACACGGAATATTTTGCATTCAAATACACTATAGGTACTAGAAATAATCGAAAATATATTACTGTCGGATTGACTAGTGGTGTAAGGATCAAACAATATATCAATTAAATCAATGCTACATTCAAATAAACAAACGGTGCTAGAAATAGTCAGACATTCTGCATTCAAATAGAAACACATGGAATATGTTGCTTTTTAATTGACTAGCATTGCTAGAAACACATGGAATATGTTGCTTTTAATTGACTAGCACTGCTAGAAACACATGGAATATGTTGCTTTCAAATTGACTAGCAATGCTAGAAATACAAGGAATATATTGCTTTCAAATTGACTAGCAATGCTAGAAATACAAGGAATATATTGCTTTCAAACTGACTAGCAATGCTAGAAATACAAGGAATATATTGCTTTCAAATTGACTAGCGGTGCAAAAGATGTACAAGTGCGCTGCACTCTTACACGGTAGCAATGCGGGTAACAGACAGACATTTCATTTCAATCTTCAACACAGGACACACGTTGCATTCCGATAAACATATGAAGCATATTTCATTCCGGTAAACACATGGAACACATTTCATTCTGATAAACACGACGTATATTTCAATCTGATAAACACAAGATGCGTGTTTCATTCTGATGCATGGCACATATTTCATTCCGATAATGACATGACACATGATTCATTCCGATAATGACATGACACATGATTCATTCCGATAAAACATTCGTTCATATATACTGATGATGCCAGTAATATACTAAATTCATGCAAACGATGGCCCTGGAACTTAAAATATTTCTGTAAACGTCAAACTGGTCAGTAGGATGCTTTATAATGAATCTGTGCAAGTATCTATCACTCCCACCAAAAGTTAAACTGATTACAATAGGATGTCGATTATCCGAACTAATTTGAACCAAGTTAGCTTCGGTTAATTAAACAGTTCATACGAAACACAAAATGTAATAAGACTTACAATTGGAATATTGAATTCAAGGTTATTACTCTTGTATTTTGAAATATGAAGCATTATTTTTAAAAAGATAATTGATTTAAGAAATGGTTTGTAAATAGTAAGAAAAACGTTTTGAAGAAACAATGTAAATTATTTCAACTTAAGCTAATTGTTTGCATGGTTACAACCATAAATCACTCTTTATATTAAACAGCAAGTAATTGTAGACAAATAAGATTATAATTAGGAAAGTTTATTTTTTTAAAATAGCAAAGGTACAACAGAGAATGACACATTAAGGTGTTCGGATAATTGACGTTCGGATAATCAGCGTTCTACTGAAGGTCCGTGCACACGTTTTAGTAGTAAGCTCAAACAAACGCCAGTTCCGCGCACACAAGAAAAATATTAGAGGGAACGTTGCACATAAACATAATTATGCAATTATTTTTTATTTAAAACATATAAAATATGTACACTGCTTTTTAACGAACATACACCCGCATGCATGTAATAATATTAAATTTCTACCAGATGTTAATTGCCAAAGGAAAAAAATGTCTTTTTTCTACTTTTTAATTCGCAAGCGAACATAATTCGTACGCATATTCTTTCTCTCTCTCTCACAACACACACAAGTACGCATACACTCACAATTGCGCAGCACATATATATCCCTATTATCACAAGTACCTACACATATATATCCCTATTATCACAAGTACCTACACATATATATCCCTATTATCACAAGTACCTACACATATATATCCCTATTATCATAAGTACCTACACATATATATCCCTATTATCACAAGTACCTACACATATATATCCCTATTATCACAAGTACCTACACATATATATCCCTATTATCACAAGTACCTACACATATATATCCCTATTATCACAAGTACCTACACATATATATCCCTATTATCACAACTACCTACACATATATCCCTGTTATCACAACTACCTACTCATATATATATCCCTGTTACCACAACTACCTACACAGATATATATATATCCCTATTATCACAACTACCTACACATATATCCCTGTTATCACAACTACCTACACATATATCCCTGTTATCACAACTACCTACTCATATATATATCCCTGTTATCACAACTACCTACACATATATCCCTGTTATCACAACTACCTACTCATATATATCCCTGTTATCACAACTACCTACACATACATATCCCTATTATAATTATCACAACTACCTAGAAAAACCGAACCATTTTTTTAAATAACAAACTTGTTAGAATTATAGACAATTAACTTTAAATATCTCAATGCATGTAAATAATTTTAAAACCTTGCTTTCTTAAACATAAAGGAGAGGGAAAGGGGTGGGGCATTAGAGAGAGAGATAAAAAACTATAAAACTTTACATTTACATTCATTATCGAAAAGTAAACACTAAAAGTCCGACTTCCTTTCGGACTGAATCAATAAATCTTCATAACATGCCACATTATTAAAAATGTTTAGGGTATTTAACCTCAGACCCTGACTACTGACCCCATTTGGATCTTCGCCTTCCGTTTAGTCACGCTCACTTGCTGCACCGATTACTTTCTGCCAACACAATCACACGACCCTGAGGAATTCCGAAACACTAGAGCAGACTGTAAACCACACCTGGTCACAATAGACTAGACTGTAAAAAAACAAAAGACACCTGGACATGCAGAGAGCTGCAATGCATGCACGTGTGGTTTCATTTGATCGTGATAGTAGGGTGTGGGCGCTGTCAGGTGTCTGCGGCGGCGAGTATCAAAGGACACGCGTGCACGCTACTAGTCTACAACCTACTGTGGAAAAAATGTGGAGGGCAGGGTGAGCTGCGTGTCGGAACCTCTGTCACCATTGCACCTTAGACTTCTTATTGCAGTTTATGGATTAGTTGAAAATGTAATGTAGCACTTATCGCTCTCACACACACGCGGGAAAAAAGACCAGTACCATAAAATAAATAAAATATGTAATGATGCTTTAAAAAAAAAATGAATGTCAGAGACTCATCTTAAGATTGTTAGGACCATGCTATAATCAGTCATACATTACAACCGGTACATTATCATCAAAATCTCACGCGAACTGTAGGAGTATACTAGGATTGAATATGCTATAATCAGTCATACACTACAACATGTACTTATCATCAAAATCCCACGCGAATTGTTTTTATGTTCAATCCCCACCATTCCCAGTGCTGACGTCAACAGTCTATATCCGTCCTTAGATGCAAGTGTGATGCGACCAGTCCAGAGCTTGCTGAATTTGTCTTGCTATACAAGACTAAGATAAAACAACACACAACAATATGCGTGCACATGGTAGCGAAATAAAGACCCATAATTCGGCTCTCTCTCTCTCACACACACACAAACACACACACAAAATAAAATAAAAATCCAAAAGCACAGGTGCAATAGTAAAGAGAACAAAAGTTTTTTGACGCGTCCCCAGGGTCACCATACTATCGGCAAAAAGCCAGCGAGGTCAATGATGGTCGGTTCTGGTTGCTTTCGTTTTTAAAGTGTGCAACATTGTTGCCAACTGGTGACAACAGACGTTTTCTTTACAGACAAAATGAGCAGAAACTGATACGTTTGCAAGGAGAATGGAGCAACATGTCTATGCCTCCACACTTTATCACTCTCGTACTGTAGAACCGAAGTAGGCGACCAATGAAAATATATTCATTGACATAGTCAAGGTCAAGGTCCTTTATGCAGTTAACGTCGTATTGTGCTGGGGTTCTTTTTTGTTCTGTATATAAGAACAATTATTTATTTATTTTTAAATGAGGGGGCTGACTACAAAACGTTCGTATAGTACCATGGCCTTGTTTGCTGTATGCTTAGTGGTTTCACAACAGTTCAAATGAGTGTATTCGACAACACAGTCGGTTAGGGTTAGGATTAGTTATGTTTATACTTATGAGATTTCACATTGTTGATTATGTTTAAAATTGTTTACCAAGTGAACTGTATCATGAAAACTACATCACTGGGCAATGACACCACCTTATAGACACGTGACCTGTAGGCTGCTCATGTTTGCCCGACACCAGCGTACTAATTAGGTAAATCCGTCTTGAGTGCCGTTTGCTGCTAACCAGGGCCGTCCTAACAGCATTATAGGCCCACGGGCAAAGCAGTGCACTGGGACCCTACCTACACAATCACTCACAGGAAGAAGTCATAATATACAGAGATTAACATGGGACCCCAGGGCAACTGCCCAGCGTGCCCATGCTTTATCCCTCTCCCCCCACCGCACAACCCCTTCGTGGTAAAAGAGTTTGTTTTGCGAGAATCATTGTGTTAAGACTCGTATGACGCAAATTCAGTACCTTATAAAGATTGTTTTCTGTCCAGTTTCTTTCTACTGTGGGCAGAGGGTTTTATCTTATCATTACAGGAAGGAAGGAAGTTTATAAGAACGTTCCCCCTAATAAACAAGATTATATAAAAGATATAATTAGCACACTAAGGCGAAACTTCATCAGTTAACTTGTCGTGGCAGATACAGCACACGGATCCAGTTTCCCTCCAAAATGATTTCAGCGTTATTGTGAAAACATTTACTGAATTAAAATGGACTTTCGTGACAAGATCACGCCAGCATGCAATAAATGTACGTAATTCGTTTGTGACATTTTATCCTTCGTAAGCAATGGAGAGAGAGAGAGAGAAATTAAATAGTTTGTTGTGAAACCACTTTTGTTTCAAAGCAGAGGAAGCCTCGGTTTCCAAGATGAACTCTTCAAAGCGCTTCGAGTTCAAGCCGTGTCAGCCAGGTCGTGGCGTGTCTTCTGTATCCCGATAGCCCAGTGGGATCTTATCATGACTAATTTAAGTTTAATTTGCATAGCTTTAACTTACGCCTCGCTGGAAGCAAACAGTAACCCCGAATTAATCACGATGATTGTGAGAACGCTACTATTATTATTTGCAAATTTAATACGAATGTATGTTTTTTCTTTTAAGTAACGAGCTCTTGTAAAAGCTCAAAATAAATAGTGCATTGCATTGAACTTTATAGAAAGGTTATCGGTTAAGATATAAAAGAACGTTAATTTTAGTTGTAGAAGGATGGGAAAAGGTCTAGTTATTTTGTTGGTGCACCATTGGTTGTAGACTTGAGAGCAATACTTTCCTTCAGAGTTAAGTTCTCTTTATTTGAGCGGTAGATAGATGCTGCTGAACTATATTCTCCAATGATCTACTGCTTAATTCGATTCAAAACAATTTAAGAGGTATAGACGAAATAAATTATGGAGATTTTGTACATCAATAAAGCAAACTGTTAAGTACAAATATAGTAGAAGTCTTTATTTGCAAAGATATATACATATGGACGCATCTGTTTATGAAAATGAAATCTATCTATCTATCTATCTCATCCAAGCAATTTTCTTGATTATATATTTTCGAATATATATTTATTTTTCTACACTGCGTGTTTTAAATGCTTTCGCGTAAGAAGTAAGCGCGTGCTTAGAAGCTAGCAAGTGTGATATTTATCTCCAGCTCGCTGGAAACTGCAAAATCGTTTTGGGGAAGAAAAAAGAAGGAAAACTAACTACTTGTACATTCTTGCCTGCCCCATGCTGAGTCAGAAAGGATACTGTTGACAGAAGCGTTCAAACTGTCTTTACGAGTCGGCATTTAAGCTAAGAAGGAACAGAAAATATTCAAAAGACTGATTTAACCATCTTTGTGTGTGTGTGTGTGTGTGTGTGTGTGTGTGTGTGTGAGAGAGAGAGAGAGAGAGGGAGAGAGAGTGTGTGTGTGTGTGTGCATTGTGCGTGTGCGGGTGTACATTTTAGTTTGTAAGTTCCCTTTTTAGAAATGAATGTACAAAGTGTCAGCATGGACATACTTTTAATATTGTATTCAGTGGCTAACGTGAGAATTTTCATTTGATATATTAATGATTGTGATCGGGCTGCTGCTGCCTCTATTACTTTTTCTGTAACTACTATTATTGCTGCTACTACTGCAGCTACTACTTCTGCCGCTACTACTGCTACTTCTTTTTCTGCTGCTGCTACTACTACCTCTATTGCTACTACTAATGTTACTACTACTATTGCTATTACTACTGGTATTATTACTATAGCTACTGCTATTATTACTATTACTACTGTTATTACTCTATAGCTACTGCTATTATTACTGTGTACTATTGTTATAACTCTGGTACTATTACTATTAATACTGTTATTACTACTATAGCTACTGCTAGTGTTACTACTATTACTTTTATTACTACTATTGCTACTACTGTTACTTCTACTATTGCCACTACTTTTATTACTACTATTATTACTACTATAGCTAGTACTATTACTACTGTTATTACTACTATAGCTACTACTAGTGTTACTACTATTACTGTTATTACTACTGTTGCTACTACTCTTACTTCTACTATTGCTACTACGTTTATTACTACTATTACTATTACTACTGTTATTACTACTATACCTACTAGTGCTACTACCACTATTGATACTACTATTGTTAATACTGCTACTAATACTACTCTGCTACTGCTGATACCACTACTCCTATTAATACTATTGCTGTTGTTTACAGTAATATCAAATTAAGAGCAGATGTAATTGTTTTGAATGTTTTATTATATTAAACAATATTATTAGTGGTAGAGGTAGCAGTAATAGTGCTGAAGTAGTACAGTGCTAGTATTGCTATAGGAGTAGAGATGCTGATATCTGAAGGAACAGTGAACAGTCTTGGGGAACTGTCTGAGCTCTCAGAAACAAAGAACAAACAATATAATTCCGTATGGAAGTTGACTAATTACAGACATCGAAATGGCTAATTTATCTTCGTCCACTGTTATGCTAATGAAGACCAAAGCGCCGCCTTTACAGGAGAGGGACAGTAAGCGGTGATAACTCGTTCACGACTCGTGGGCGAACTTTGAACCGCTTTTATTTGATTGACACTTTTGAGATCCTATATGGAATTTCTAATTTTAAAAACGAATAATAAATCTAACCTGACTTAAAACGACAAGAAAAGAAATTAAAAAAATAATGAAAACATTAATCTGAAAACACAGATATCCCAGTTCATGTAGTTTAGTGCAGGGTAGATTAATCACTGTTTAATTACTACATCAACATTGAATGTTTCTCTATGCCATTTTTTCTTAGCTTCAGCTGAGAACTCGTTACTATCTACAAACCATTCAGTCTGTTGTTCTCAGTGTTATGAGTCGGTGTAACAGCAAAAGGGCTCCTAACTATGTCTTAGTTTAATTAAGATTGCTTAACCCCACCCCACCTTTCTACCACCCGTTCCGATATTTTATTTTAAAGAGCATTTTAAGAAACAAGAATGGAAAGGAAAAATAAAAGAAGAATACTATACAATCCTTTATGAATTTCTTTCACTCCGAATTTCTCGCAAAGCTCTTTTGGCAGTGGGTGCCTTACCACGGTATGATGAAAG